>JAPXFQ010000392.1:0-36247 GCA_028564705.1 Apricaphanius iberus | reverse complement strand
CCTCACGTGTCTGTCCCCACCTGTCTGTCTCCACATGTCTTTCCTCACCTTTCTGTCTTCACCTGTCTGTCCTCACCTGTCTGTCCCCACCTGTCTGTCTCCACCTGTCTGTCTCCACCTGTCTGTCTCCACCTGTCTGTCCTCACCTGTCTGTCTCCACCTGTCTGTCCAACCTGTCTGTCCACCTGTCTTGTTCCTGTCGTCTCCACGGTCTGTCTCCACCTGTCTGTCCTCACCTGTCTGTCCTCACCTGTCTGTCCCCACTGTCTGTCTCCACCTGTCTGTCCTCCCTGTCTGTCTCCACCTGTCTGTCCTCACCTGTCTGTCCCCACCTGTCTGTCTCCACCTGTCTGTCTCCACCTGTCTGTCCTCACCTGTCTGTCCTCACCTGTCTGTCTCCACCTGTCTGTCTCCACCTGTCTGTCCTCACCTGTCTGTCTCCACCTGTCTGTCTCCACGTGTCTGTCCTCACCTTTCTGTCTCCACCTGTCTGTCCTCACCTGTCTGTCCCCACCTGTCTGTCTCCACGTGTCTGTCCTCACCTTTCTGTCTCGACCTGTCTGTCTCCACCTGTCTGTCTCCACGTGTCTGTCCTCACCTTTCTGTCTCCACCTGTCTGTCTCCACGTGTCTGTCCTCACCTTTCTGTCCTCACCTGTCTGTCTCCACCTGTCTGTCCTCACCTTTCTGTCTCGACCTGTCTGTCCCCACCTGTCTGTCTCCACGTGTCTGTCCTCACCTTTCTGTCCCCACCTGTCTGTCTCCACCTGTCTGTCCTCACCTGTCTGTCTCCACCTGTCTGTCTCCACCTGTCTGTCTCCACGTGTCTGTCTCCACCTGTCTGTCCTCACCTGTCTGTCTCCACGTGTCTGTCCTCACCTGTCTGTCCTCACCTTTCTGTCTCCACCTGTCTGTCCTCACCTGTCTGTCTCCACCTGTCTGTCCCCACCTGTCTGTCTCCACCTGTCTGTCTCCACCTGTCTGTCCTCACCTTTCTGTCCCCACCTGTCTGTCCTCACCTGTCTGTCTCCACCTGTCTGTCCTCACGTGTCTGTCCTCACCTGTCTGTCCTCACCTTTCTGTCCTCACCTGTCTGTCCCCACCTGTCTGTCTCCACGTGTCTGTCCTCACGTGTCTGTCCCCACCTGTCTGTCTCCACATGTCTGTCCTCACCTTTCTGTCTCCACCTGTCTGTCCTCACCTGTCTGTCCTCACCTGTCTGTCCCCACCTGTCTGTCTCCACCTGTCTGTCCTCACCTGTCTGTCTTCACCTGTCTGTCCTCACCTTTCTGTCCTCACCTGTCTGTCCCCACCTGTCTGTCCTCACCTGTCTGTCCTCACTGTCTGTCTCACCTGTCTGTCCCACCTGTCTGTCTCCAGTGTCTGTCTACCTGTCTGTCTCCACCTTTCTGTCCTCACCTGTCTGTCCTCACCTTTCTGTCCTCACCTGTCTGTCTCCACATGTCTTTCCTCACCTTTCTGTCTTCACCTGTCTGTCCTCACCTTTCTGTCCCCACCTGTCTGTCTCCACGTGTCTGTCCTCACCTGTCTGTCCTCACCTGTCTGTCCTCACCTGTCTGTCTCCACGTGTCTGTCCTCACGTGTCTGTCCCCACCTGTCTGTCTCCACCTGTCTGTCCTCACCTGTCTGTCCCCACCTGTCTGTCTCCACGTGTCTGTCCTCACCTGTCTGTCCCCACCTGTCTGTCTCCACGTGTCTGTCCCCACCTGTCTGTCTCCACGTGTCTGTCCTCACCTGTCTGTCTCCACCTGTCTGTCCTCACCTGTCTGTCTCCACCTGTCTGTCTCCACCTTTCTGTCCCCACCTGTCTGTCTCCACCGGTCTGTCTCCACCTTTCTGTCTTCACCTGTCTGTCCTCACCTTTCTGTCCCCACCTGTCTGTCTCCACGTGTCTGTCCTCACCTGTCTGTCCCCACCTGTCTGTCTCCACGTGTCTGTCCTCACCTGTCTGTCCTCACCTGTCTGTCCTCACCTGTCTGTCCCCACCTGTCTGTCTCCACGTGTCTGTCCTCACCTGTCTGTCCTCACCTTTCTGTCCCCACCTGTCTGTCTCCACGTGTCTGTCCTCACCTGTCTGTCCCCACCTGTCTGTCTCCACGTGTCTGTCCTCACCTGTCTGTCCTCACCTGTCTGTCCTCACCTGTCTGTCCCCACCTTTCTGTCCTCACCTGTCTGTCTCCACATGTCTGTCCTCACCTTTCTGTCTTCACCTGTCTGTCCTCACCTTTCTGTCCCCACCTGTCTGTCTCCACGTGTCTGTCCTCACCTGTCTGTCCTCACCTGTCTGTTCAGTGTCTGTCCTCACCTGTCTGTCTCACCTGTCTGTCCTCACCTGTCTGTCCCCACCTGTCTGTCTCCACGTGTCTGTCCTCACCTGTCTGTCCTCACCTGTCTGTCCTCACCTGTCTGTCCCCACCTGTCTGTCTCCACGTGTCTGTCCTCACCTGTCTGTCCTCACCTTTCTGTCCTCACCTGTCTGTCCCCACCTGTCTGTCTCCACGTGTCTGTCCTCACCTTTCTGTCTCCACGTGTCTGTCCTCACCTGTCTGTCCCCACCTGTCTGTCTCCACGTGTCTGTCCTCACCTTTCTGTCTCCACGTGTCTGTCCTCACCTTTCTGTCCCCACCTGTCTGTCTCCACGTGTCTGTCCTCACCTTTCTGTCCCCACCTGTCTGTCTCCACGTGTCTGTCCTCACCTGTCTGTCCTCACCTGTCTGTCCTCACGTGTCTGTCCCCACCTGTCTGTCTCCACCTGTCTGTCTCCAGCGTTCTGTCCTCACCTGTCTGTCCTCACCTTTCTGTCCTCACCTGTCTGTCCTCACCTTTCTGTCCTCACCTGTCTGTCCCCACCTGTCTGTCTCCACGTGTCTGTCCTCACCTGTCTGTCCTCACCTGTCTGCAGTTTGACCTGGACATTGAGCCCCGTCTGAAACCCTCTGTGATTGGAGGAAGCTCTGGAGGAGGAGGAGTCAACGACAGCCAGGACGTGTCGTTTAGCCCCGCCTCTAAAGGTATGCAGCCGCTGCAGGACTCAGTGTCTGAGCTGGAGATGATGACCAGAGCAGGTAAACCACCTCTTCCTACTGTGACTCCGCCTACTCAGTTCACACCTGCTGACTACAGGCACTGGTTACACTGGTTACACTGGTTACACTGGTTACACTGGTGTTGGTGGTGTTTACACCCTAACCTGGGGGGGGGCGCTGTTCCATAAAGTCAGGCTTAGTTTGATAATCTAGGCTTAATTTCCCCAGAATGGTTTCCTCTGAGGCTAAGCTGAAGCCCCACCCATTCACCATGGCAACATGTGTTGCTGGCCCAGCCTGCTCCATGATAGGCTAACTCTGAGGCTATTTTACCTTCATCCAATGATTGGACAATCCATGTGATGTCACAGGGCTGCTGTTCCCTCCATCACCTCCTCCACCCTCTGATATAAAATTATTACAGCAGCTGCAGTTTTCTGTTTGGTGGTTAAATTATCCAATGTAGGTTTTATCTTTTAAAATGTTCTAATTAGATTTTACTTTTTGCGTTTTGAAGAACATTACTGTATTTATTATTTATTTATTTGCTAACAGAAACTTTTTGTTCCACCTTGTTGCTCCTGACACCAATAATGATTAATATTTACAAATTAATCAGTTTTTGTCTAAAATGGAGCCATAAAATCTCCATTCTGTTCTGTCTGAATGTGTTAAATAACCTTATAGTAGCTGGTAACAAAATACATATATAAGTTAGAATAGTGTATTAATATAACTTTACTGTTCATAAATGTTCTTATTTAGTTGATACATATTTTACATCTTTTCATAAATCATGTTTTAACACATTTAACCTGTCAGCTATATTATATTCTGGTTTTTAATAATTCCCAACAGACTCCAGATTATCTTTTCCTACCAACCAGCTAATATGATTTATTAAGATGAATATAGAAGCTGTTCTCAGCGCTCACTGTGTCACACTATAAACCGTCCGTGTAGCAACATTATAACCCAAAGCAGCTGCTGTTCCCCTTATTGGTTATGATGTCATTATGATGTCATTATGATGTCATTATGATGCTCATACGCTGCATTAATAAGTCAGACTGGGAGAAGAACGCGCCTCTTTGCTTCTCACTGATCCAGCATCGATTAACAGGAGCTGCTTTTAATGTAGCGCTGATACACATCAGCCTGGATGGAATCCACCCGGGCTTCATTGGTGGAGCTGATTAAACCTGGAGAGAACTGTTAGGATAATTTAAGCCAGGATATTTGACATGAGCCTGGATTTGTTGGGCTCTCTTCATGGACTCCCCCTAGTGGTGGTGTTGGTGTTTACAGCCTGCTCCTGTTGGTGTTTCAGTGTGGCCTCAGGACGAGTACATCGTGGAATATTCCCTGGAGTACGGCTTCCTGCGGCTTTCCCAGAGCACCCGGCAGAGACTCAACATTCCCGTTATGGTCGTCACTCTGGGTCAGACTCCTAACCGCTGCTATGGCATCACATGACCTCAGTGGGTCACATGACTTCGCTAACGGCGCTCTGCCTTCTGCGTGTAGATCCCACCAAGGACGAATGCTTTGGAGATGGCTTCAGTCGCTTTCTACTCGACGAGTTTCTGGGCTACGACGACATCCTGATGTCCAGCGTGAAGGCGCTAGCCGAGAACGAGGAGAACAAAGGTATCCAGGCTCCGCCCACTCTGAGATGGCTTACCTGTGGCCGTGTTTCCAACAGGTAGAGTTATCTGGCTGTATCTCTGGTTGTCTGCAGGCTTTCTGAGGAACGTGGTCTCTGGAGAACATTATCGCTTCGTTAGCATGTGGATGGCCAGAACGTCGTACCTGGCTGCCTTCGTCATCATGGTCATATTCGTAAGTTCATCGGAACCGCCAATCATTCTGACTAAAACGGTGATGACAATATTTATTCTGTGGCTTTTATTTTACCAACCAGAAATGGAAAATGAAAAAAAAAACCAACAAACTAAACATAAATGTAAATGAAAGCTAATTATGATGATCTTTGGTATCTTCTTTCTGAGTCTTCATTATGTTTTTTGGTTCATAATGAACTCAGGATTATAGGCAGATGTTTGTTTAGCTGACATGTTTCGGCGTGTCACTTCATCAGAGCTGTCAGGTGTTTAATCACGTTACTTCCATTTATACGTGGGCAGCAGGGGACGATGGCGCCCCCTGCTGCCTGCCTTATCCCCGGTGATGATGCAGTCCTAAGTGTGGTCCCGGTTTAAGGTGTTGTGTCCACGTCTTCTTGTTTCTATCACTTCTTTTATCCATCGTTTATATTTTTGTTGTTCTGTGTTAATGATTCTTGTCTTGTCCCAGTCCATTCTATGATTTTTCTTGTGTGCAGTGGTCAGTTACGGCTAATTTTTTTTAAATTATAGCTTCTTGTTTTGTTGCTCGTTTCGTTTCTTTTTCACAATCCTTCTGATTTTCTGCTTTTCATGTTTTGAGTTGATGTCCGGTTTCTCCTATGTATGTTTTATTGCAGAGTTTGCATGGAATTTCATATATGATGCCACATTTTTGTCTAATGGTAATTTGTCTTTTGGATGCACCAGTTTTTGTTTTGTTGTCATATATGGTTATATATATATATGTATGTTAAAGCAACATGATGGAAGAAGGGGGGGTATTCCAGGGAAATCTGCAGTAATATTTACACACACACGCAAAAAAAAACTGGGTTTGAGCCACTCACCGATGTGCTGAGAATTCATAAAGCTAGACCTATATCTAACCTTCCTTTCTTTATCCAACATTCTTGAGAAAATAGTTGCTAATCAAGTATGTGAGCATCTAAACAGCAACAACCTGTTTGAGGAATTTCAGTCAGGTTTTAGAGCTGATCATAGCACTGAAACAGCACTGGTAAAAGTTACTAATGATATTCTAATGGCCTCAGATAATGGATCTGTGACGGTTCTGGTCTTGTTAGATCTCAGTGCTGCTTTTAACACAGTCGATCATAATATTCTATTAGAAAGGCTCAAACATGTTGTAGGGATAAAGGGAACAGCAGTAGACTGGTTTAAATCATATCTGTCTAACAGATTCCAGTTTGTTCATGTCAATGATAAATCATTTTCACACTCAAAGGTTACTTGTGGAGTACCACAGGGTTCTGTGCTTGGACCGATTCTCTTTACTATATATATGCTTCCAATTGGTAAAATAATTAGACAACATGGAATGAATTTCCACAGTTATGCTGATGATACACAATTATATTTATCCATAAAACCTGATGAAACCAATCAGTTAGGTAGATTACAAGCATGTCTGGAAGACATAAAAGCTTGGATGACTCTGAATTTTCTACTTTTAAATTCAGACAGACTGAGGTTGTTGTCTTTGGACCAGAACCTTTAAAAAGGAAACTGCTAAATCAATCACTTCATCTAGATGGCATTAATTTGGCCTCTGGTAATAATATAAAGAACTTCGGTGTAATGTTTGACCAAGACATGACATTTAAATCCCATATTAAACAGGTTTCTAGGATTTCTTTCTTTCACCTCTGTAATATTGCTAAAATTAGAAACATCCTGTCCAGGAGTGATGCAGAGAAACTAGTTCATGCATTTGTTACTTCAAGGCTGGTCTACTGTAATTCCTTGTTATCAGGAAGTCCACAAAATGCAATTAAAAGCCTTCAGTTGATCCAAAATGCTGCAGCAAGAGTTCTGATGAATATTAAAAAGAGAGATCACATTTCTCCTGTTTTGGCTTCTCTCCATTGGCTCCCTGTTAAATCCAGAATAGAGTTTAAGATCCTCCTCCTTACGTATAAAGCCCTTAATAATCAGCTCCATCGTACATCAGAGATCTGATTGTTCCATATGTTCCTAACAGAGAACTTTGTTCTCAGAATGCAGGTCTACTGGTAGTTCCTAGGATTTCTAAAAGTAGAATAGGAGGCAGATCTTTTAGTTATCAGGCTCCTCTCCTGTGGAACCAGCTCCCAGTTTTAGTCCATGAGGCAGAAACTCTGTTGAAAATGTTCCTTCACTGTGACTATAGAGGAGAATAAAAAACTCTTATAATCTCCCACAGCAGAGAAATTTTACACATTCATTCTGTTGGAAAATGAAACAAAACTTTATTTAACAGGAGGTTCATTCAAACCAAACTAAAGCTGAACCGGGTTAGGTCCAGAACCGGGTCCAGAACCTGTTGGATCCAGAACCTGTTGGACACTAAAGACAGGTCTTTGAACAAGAAGAGAAGAATAATCCTGTAATCGTCCCATGAGGTCGTAACAGCAGCGATAAACGGCGTTTTTACAGAGAAAGTTGTTCTGTCTTCCAGACGCTGTCGGTGTCGATGCTCCTCAGATACTCCCACCATCAGATCTTCGTCTTCATCGGTTGGTTCCTCTGTTGTTCCGAAGTTGGACTGGCTTGGTTCTGACCCGGTTCTGCCAGCGGTCTCTGATGTGGACCTAACCTGCTCTGTGTTGTTTCCAGTGGATCTTCTGCAGATGTTGGAGATGAACATGACAATCGCCTTCCCAGCAGCCCCTCTGCTCACCGTCATCCTGGCGCTGGTTGGTGAGTTCCTCCACACCATCCCACCGTTCTGGTTCTGGTTGTGTTTTCTCCGTGTGTGATGTCACTTCCTGTTGGCAGGAATGGAGGCCATAATGTCGGAGTTCTTCAACGACACGACCACAGCCTTCTACATCATCCTCATCGTCTGGCTGGCCGACCAGTACGACGCCATCTGCTGCCACACCAACACCAGCAAGCGCCACTGGCTGCGGTGAGTCCCTCTCTCTGATTGGACAGGCCCCACCCACCTGCTCAGGTAGGGCTCACCTGGACCCAGCTGCTCTCTCCACAGCTTGGAGAGAAACTGTTTTTTATTTAACTCCAGCAGTTTGTAAAAGCCGGTCTGGGAACAGCTTCAGTCTGGTTTCACATCTGAGGAAATTCCTCGTTTCATCGCCATGCGGACACAAACGATGCTGCATCGCGACAGAATCCAACCATAATCGGATCTAACCTGGTAGCAGTGTGGTAGAAATCTGGGTGTGTGAGAGGCCTTGGATGAGAGAATAAAACAAAGTGTCAGCCATATTTGTACATAGTTTATTTTATTTGCACGGAGGGTCTCCTGCTGAGAACCCTGAAGCTTCAGCACAGATGTATGGGTATTTATAGTAATCAGCCACACCCTAAGGAATGAAATTCTGACCCATCATTACATCATACAGATGATTTCAGGACAGCATCACATCACATTAAATGTTAAATACTGACCCGTCTCTGTCTTACAACAAGCTTATATTATTTATAGCAACCTTGGTCTATCTATTCCAATCGATAAAGTACGACTCTCAGGGTAAAACTCAGAGACTTTGTGGCACCTTTCTCTTTGATTAGGAAGCTGTGAACTTTGTAGATCTTTAAAGATGCACGGTTGAAGAACCATCTCCATGGTAACACAGGAAATGGACTATCATTATCAAAACTCTCTGACCATGACTTGTGTAAAGGCGTCACTCAATAAGACTAAACATTCAAACTAACACTATAACATTAAGTAAAAATGTGTCACAGTTGATTGCAAAGTACAAATAAATCATAACACTAATTCTTTCCACCACAGTGTCATAAGTGTAACAACAGATAATAACAAGATTTGTCATAAGTCAAGATGTTTACATACAACTGGTTCTTGTTTGTACCTTAGAATCAGAACAGCTGTCTGAGAGCTGAGTGAGAGGATTAAACCTTTGTCCCAGCATTAATAATAAAATGTTCTTTCACAGTAGTTTTCAATTTAAAGTGAATTCAAAATGAACAAAGAAATCTGCAGGTAGGTCAGACCAATCTTTGTTTCATAAGGCACACACCAACATCAGGTAGGATCCGGTCGTACTCGAGGAACATCTGAAATATATGCAGAGTTCAACAACGTATTACTTCTAATAGGGCTGGGCGGTATACCACAAACTTACCAATACCCAAATTTATGACAGTTACCGACGTCATTTTGCCCGTGCCGGTAAATTCAGTATCTAAAAAAATGAAAAGATGTATTTTAGTTTAGCGGTGCTCCTTTCCCTTTAAGAAATCAGAGTTACCTTGAGTCACGTGACCACGCAAAGTCATGTGACATACAGAGGCAATAATACCCAGCTGAGGGGAAAATGATGCTAATGCAGCTACTGTGTAGCTATATTTATGCAGAGTTTAAACTCATCTACCGACTGTTACAGAAAAATGTGACTAGCGACAAATAAAGTGACTTTTTATGGTTTTATTGGATACTTAGTCTCTAATGTGGAGCACGTATTTTTGTTACTGCAGATCGCCTTTAGTTCAACAGCTCCACCCATCCAGGTCCTGCTCAGGTGGAGCCGCTCCCTATTCCCACCTGTGCTAGGATGTCAAATATTTTCTGTCTGAAATAAATGACTGCACACTAAAATCACTGATTTCACTGTAACTTCCTCATCTGGTCACTTCTGAGTTTTAACTGGACTCAGAAATACAGAAACACTGGGTTAAAAAGCAGTTTGAAGCTGTTTAGTAGCAGTAACCCACATATTTTACACAGTTTTCATATTTTAAAGAACATTATGTAAATTTGGCCACTACCGGACATCGACTACAGAAAAGGACGGGGGGTTATGTGGTCCTTGTTATCAGAGTGAAATGCTGAATATACCGTGATATTAATTTTAGCTCTAACTTCTAACAAAAAGCACAAAAAATAATAAAAACATAAACTTCTGTCTAATGATGGTTTGGTGCGTACAGAATATATTAGTTTTACAATATACTGAAAAACAATATTTTGGGAGTTCGTCTTGTAATTGGAGGGTTGCCGGTTCGAACCCCGGCTCAAACTGGGTCGTTGTGTCATTGGGCAAGAATCTTCACCCGTTGCCTACTGGTGTTGGTCAGAAGGTGGCGCAAGTGTCTAGCAGCCTGTCAGTGCAGCTGAGGCTACATCACCATCACCAGTGGGTGGATGTAGCGTAAAGCACTTTGGGGTCTGTAGGGACACAGTAAAGCGCTATACAAATACAGGCCATGGGTTCATTTTGACCTCAGGAAATGTTTTTTCCAGAACTAGTCATGGATGTTGTGAATGTTGTTCCACTTTTCTTCTCTCAACAGTAAAATAATCTAACATGTTCCAGAGATTTTACAAGTTTTTATCTGTGATCACCTGTGGGCGACAGTGAACCAATGAGAAGAGAGTTTACCTGTGGGCCAGCCGGTCTCACCTGGTTCTGTTGGGTTGCAGGTTCTTCTATCTGTACCACTTTGCCTTCTACGCCTACCATTACCGCTTTAACGGCCAGTACAGCAGCCTGGCTCTGGTCACCTCCTGGCTCTTCATCCAGGTCAGAACCTCCTCATCCTCTCTGAAGCCCCGCCCCCTGCCTTCTGATTGGCTGATTCTCTCTCTCCTCTGCAGCACTCGATGATCTACTTCTTCCATCACTACGAGCTTCCTGCCATCCTGCAGCAGATCCGGATCCAGGAGATGCTGCTCCAGAACCAGCAGGCGGTCCAGAACCAGACGGCTCTGCAGGACAACCTCAACAACAACAACGCCGCCGCCGGTCCTGGACCCGCCGGAACCGGACCGTCAGCAGAGGCCGGCAGCGACCCGCCGCAGGCTGACCCCGTCCCATCATCCTCTGCTGCTGGGGGCGGAGCCGGGGAGGTCAGGGCGGAGCTAAACTGGGTGGCTCAGACGGCCGCCATCATCACTGAGGCGCTCAGCTCCTCCGTCGACTCGGGAGGAGGGGGAGGAGGTCAGGGGTCAGCAGAGGTCAGTGTGGAGTTCTGGATGGGAGGAGGAGCTTCAGGAGAAGGAGGAGCTTCAGGAGAAGGAGGAGCTTCAGGAGAAGGAGGAGCTTCAGGAGGAGGAGGAGCTTCAGGAGAAGGAGGAGCTTCAGGAGAAGGAGGAGCTTCAGGAGGAGGAGGAGCTTCAGGAGGAGGAGGAGCTTCAGGAGAAGGAGGAGCTTCAGGAGGAGGAGGAGCTTCAGGAGGAGGAGGAGCTTCAGGAGGAGGAGGAGCTTCAGGAGAAGGAGGAGCTTCAGGTACGGGAACATCTGCAGAAGCCGCAGGTGGAGTTTCTTTGGAGGATAAAACTACAGTGGGCGGAGCTGAAGCCTCACGCTGCCAGGGGGCGGAGCCCTCAGAAATCCCCGCCCCTCACACAGACTGCCCCGCCCCTCAGCATTCAGATACAGACTGCGATTCACCTGGGCAGCAGCAAAGCTCCGCCCCCCTTGGCACATCATGAGTGTCCAGGTGAGCTGCTGATGACATCACGGTGTCACCTGGATGCTTGAGACGGTCGGCTGATCAGTCAGAGCTGCACTTTACTTCAGTTAATCCAATTAATTCTTTAACTGGTCGATCAATTAACTAATTAATGAGCTCCTGAGGGGGAAGCCCCGCCCCCAACCCGACAGTCAGCAGGTAGAGAAGCTCCACAGGTGAACTGTGGTTCGGATCCGTCTGGAAACCCAAAGAGAGCTCACACATGTGACACATCGACGCGGGATAGGTTCTGTTCAGGCTCCGCCTCTTGGGGTGGGCGTGGCCTGCCATTGTAAATAAAATTATCAATAAATGATCTGCAGCAACATCCGGAACGGGGACTCCAGAACCACAACCATGTTGTGATTTTCCCTGAAGGAGGCGGAGCCTGACACACTACCTGTACCTGGCTGTGGGACTGTGGGCGGGCCTGGGGGTGTTTTTTCTTCGTGCCTCTCTGCTGGACGACAGCGGACCAGGTGAGGCCTCCTGCAGACTGACCAGAGCTGTGAGTCACCTGTAGGTCAACAATAAAGAGTTGTGAAACAAAGCAGGTCTCCTGTGGCTTCATTTGTACCTGGAATACCGGATCAGAACCACCATGACCCATTGTGGTCGCACTGCGGGCTGAAAGTAGAAGTCAAAGTCCTAAAAAGATCCAGTTTGGATATTATTTTGAATTAAAATCATACTGAAAACCGTACTTTAATCATCTTTGACCTGTACATTGAAAACAATATAACAGCATATATTTTTGGTCTGATCCTCATTAATCTACTTTATTATTTTCTTCCAATTAATCACTTATCATTCTTATTTTGGTTCATGCAACATATTTCAAAACAAGCTGGAACTGTAAAGCATCTAGCACCTGAAAAGTGAAGGCAAATAGTTGTTTGTGCTGCTTTGGTTTTTGAGATATAGAATTTTAATTTATAGGTCATTCAATGGTCACCATCTCCCCAGACAGCACCAAAACAGACCAACATGTTCTACTTTTTTAGTGCTTCGTTTGTGCTGATTTGTGCAGGTAAAATGATCGTTTGTGATGCTACGGTTTCTGAAATGTAACTATTTTACATTCCCGCCTACATCATGTAACACCACTGTTTGTGAACAGGTCTTTCTTAACAGCATTTGGAAACTCAATCAAAAGTCTTCAGTTGATCCAAAATGCTGCAGCAAGAGTTCTGATGAATATTAAAAACAGAAATCACATCTTAGCTTCTCTCCATTGGCTCCCTGCTCTCAGATTCCCTGTTCTCCACTCATCTACACTTGGGCTTTGGAATTTTGTGCATTTGTTGTTTTTATTATAAGGTGATTTAATTTTCATTGTGGATTTTATTGTAATGGTTTGGATTTAAAGCCATTAACATGTACTTTGCAAAACGTTGGTGTACTGGTTGTTTTTAAAGTGCTTTATCAAACTTTGGCTTGGATTTTCACATGAAAATAGCCATTTATTGTTTAAACATTAATAAAAAATTTCACTCTCATCCAGGCAGTTTACTGTATCCTAGGTTAAGTCAGTTACTAAAACCTAGTCCAGAAATAAGATTTAATGTGGTTTTAAAATTCCACAGAAAGACTAATACTAAATAATAATTTTTATCGCCTAAAAATTGAATATTTGATGCTAATGACTGCTTGCTTTTTAGTCCTTTGTAAAATGTTCTTGGGAGTGCAAGATGAATATAGAAGCCCTTGCATCTTAGTTTTATGATGCATTACAGATTTAGATAATTTAATTAAATAATTCACGCTTTATAGAACTTCACACAAAGTGAAAAGTAATTTGAAAAGGACATTTTACAGCAATAATAAAAACACATGAACATACCAGAAATGGCAGCAGCACAAACGAAGCAATAAAAAGTGGAAGGTTTTGGTCCGTTGTGGTGCTGTCTGGGGGAATTTGACCTTTGAATGACCTATAAAATAAAGTTAAATATCTCAAAACTATAATTTTACCTGCACAAACGATTCCGCCTATTTGCCTTCACTTTTCAAGTAGGTGGAGGGACGGCTTCACTGAGGTGCAAAAGGGAGGCGGTACTGCTTTTATAGGGTTCATCATCTAAGTTCATCAACCATTTCTGCCAAATCGACCCACGATTTACTTACTAATTTTAGCACATTTGAATAAACTGCCTCTGTTTTTAGCACTCCGTAGATTTTATGTCAGTTTATAGGCCTCCTAAAAAGAGTTTATCAATTCTTCACAACTCCTTTCAAATGATCAGAGGACACACCCTGGACCTGGTCATAACGTATGGCCTGTCCACCAGTGTCTCCTCTGTTGTTGACTTGGGTGTCTCTGACCTCTATTTTTTGTTTTTTAATATCGCCAGTTTTATCCAATCAGAGACGTCTGTGAGAACTGTCAGGAAGCGTCATCTAACCCCTGAAGTGAAAGTTTTTGTTATGTCTATTGCTTTACCTGTTCCCATGTGATTTTGTCATTAATGATGTTAACAGAAATCTTCAATCTGCACCGGACTTGCTGGCTCCACTGAAAGTTAAACATTCACACTCAAAACTTGCATTGTGATGCAGAGAGAAAATGGAGGAAACATAAAACTACACAGAACTTCTAAAATCATACAATATGCAATAAGAAATTCAAGAAGTACATACAATTCCAAAATCATCCTGGATCATAAAAATAATCCTAAAATTCTTTTTTTTCCCACAATTGACCAAATTTTTATCTATACTACTAGGGATGCACTGATTCGGGTATCGGGGCTGATATTGCTCTTATTTATTGTATCTGTAATGGTTAAAGTTAACCGATACCATACACCAATACTTAAAATGTGTAAACTGCAATAATTTATAAGACAATTTTTATTTTTCACTTGATGCTTAAGTGCTATGGTCATTTTTATTAAAAATATTTTAACCTAATTCAACATTATTTGTTGTAACAAGCAGAGAAGAAAATAAAACCTGTCTTCCAATTTATTTTATTTTTTATGTGGTAGAAATATCGGCATTGGTACCCGGTATCGGCAAGTACTCAAATCCAAGAATCTGTATCATCCTGGTTTGAAAAAAGTATTGTTGGATCCCTATATACTGCTAATACATTTCATAACCCCCCTCAAACACTCTCTGTGAGGAGTTTGCAGACCACTTCAGAGGAAGGTAGACACCATCAGATGTAATATTTTATCCTCTCAAACAAACATGGTTTTAGACAAATCAGAGTGTCTGCCTTCACCAGAGGAAACACTGGACAGTTTTGTCCTGGTAGAAGCTGGGACCCTTGATAAAGTTTTCTCCTCAGTGAGGCCCACTACAAGAACTTTGGACCCGATTCCCACCAGGTTTTTTAAGCAGTTTTATGGTTAACTTAGAGATGAGATTATAACCATGATGAATTTCTCCTTTCAGACGGGGAGTTTTGCTGCTGCCTTTTAGAGGGCGATGCTATGATGCTAAGAAGGTGACAGTGTTGGTTCTTACTTATTTATTATTTTAAGTACTTAATCTTATCATGTTTATCCTGTTTTTATTGTAATAGTTTTCAAATTGTTTTAATCTTCCATTCTTTCCTCTGCCTCGGAAGCTGTGATCGACTGTGGCTGACTGGTTGCTCTCCAGGTGGTGCTTGGGTGGAGGTGGGGTTCTCAGCCTCTCCTCCTCAGGGCGCCCTGGGTCAGTGCCAATGGCCGCTGGCTGCTCTGCTTTGTGACCGCATACCATGGAGGCCGCCATTGCTCCTCCATTGCTGTAGTACCTCCATTTGGCCACTAGGCCCCCATTGAAAAGCATTGGACTTTAGACACGTTAAAAACAACTTTAATGCCTGGTGCCCCATTGTTTTAAACTTTCTATGGCTACATATTCTTCCTGAGATAACGCTGGGCTCATAAAAAACATAGAAACCAGGCTGGTTTTTATAAGATAATTTGTTGAAATCTTGCATAATTAATGAGGGGGCCGAGCCAAGTTTAGTATCAGAGCTAATAACGCGGGAGCAGAATGGGCGTGATTACGACCCAACTACACGCCCATAAACGCCCCATGAGGGCGGAGTCTACAGTGAAGATCCCGCCCCTATGCCCTTTTTAGGAACATGCTTCGTCAGAGCTGAGGAGGAGGAGTCTGTGAATCCTCCATAAATTCCCCCATGAAAGTGATTCTGGTAAACGGGGAGGAGTGAGGAGGCGCTGTCTGTTCTTTTTTACAGTCTATGGTCAGTGCCTTATGGTCAGTGCCTTGGCTGCTGCTGCTATAGATGACTCCCCTGATAATGTATCTCTATGTACTTTGCATCATTAATGTTTCCAAAGGTCCATTTACCTTTACCAACAGCGCTGATACAACCTGGTACCATGACAGACCTTGGCTTTGGGACTTGTTGCTGCTAACAGTCTGGATGATCCTTTTCTTCTTTGGTGATGGTCCGTCCGGGATGTTCCCTCTTGTCCGTCCCAGATGTTCCCTCTGGTCCGTCCCAGGTGTTCCCTCTGGTCCGTCCCAGGTGTTCCCTCTGGTCCGTCCCAGGCGTTCCCTCTGGTCCGTCCCAGGCGTTCCCTCTGGTCCGTCCCAGGCGTTCCCTCTGGTCGGTCCCAGGCGTTCCCTCTGGTCCGTCCCAGGCGTTCCCTCTGGTCGGTCCCAGGCGTTCCCTCTGGTCCGTCCCAGGCGTTCCCTCTGGTCGGTCCCAGGCGTTCCCTCTGGTCCGTCCCAGGCGTTCCCTCTGGTCCGTCCCAGATGTATCCTCTGGTCCGTCCCAGATGTTCCCCTGGTCCGTCCCAGATGTATCCTCTGGTCCGTCCCAGATGTTCCCTCTGGTCCGTCATCCGTCCCAGGTGTTCCCTCTGGCCGTCCCAGATGTTCCCCTGGTCCGTCCCAGATGTTCACTCTGGTCCGTCATCCGTCCCAGGTGTTTCCTCTGGCCGTCCCAGATGTTCCCTCTGGTCCGTCCCAGATGTTCCCTCTGGTCCGTTCCAGGTGTTCCCTTTGGTCCGTCCCAGATGTATCCTCTGGTCCGTCCCAGATGTTCCCTCTGGTCCGTCGTCCGTCCCAGATGCCTTCCAGCTCAGAGAAGACCTCAAAGCTTCTGGACACTAAACATAGTGCTTCCTTTTGGCCCAGTCCAGTTTTAACCGGTATTAGTAACTGGCATTATATATATTTATATATATATAAAGTATTCTTTTGTTCTTTCTGGGTCTCTTCTCTGTCTTCTCAGACCCCCAGACGGTCGTGGCAGATGACCGCTTGTACTGATCCAGGTTCTGGTTCTGCTGGAGGTTTCTTCCTGTTAAAGGGGAGTTTTTCCTCTCCACTGTCGCTACATGCTTGCTCAGTATGAGGGATTGCTGAGGAATTGCTGTGGTTGGAGTCTGTATGATCCGGGTACAACCTCACATCCATGACTCAATGCAATCTGCTGGGATTCCTTACATAGAAAACTTTTACCTGATTGAAATGAATTTATGTTGTAAAGTTCCTTGAGATGAAATTTGTTGGGAATTGGTGCTATTTAAACAAACTGAAGTGAATTGATTTAGTGGCTGTGACTACATAGTGTGGTACCTGACAAAGGTTTACCAAAGTATTCTTATTTGTCTAACAGATTTCAGTTTGTACAGGTAAACAATAGATCTTCCTCAACCTTAATAGTTACTTGCGGAGTACCACAGGGTTCAGTGCTTGGGCCGATTCTTTTTACTATATATATGCTTCCTATTGGTAAAATAATTAGGCAGCATGGGATAAAATTCCATAGTTATGCAGATGATACACAGCTATATCTATCCATAAATCCTGATGAATCCAATCAGTTAGGTAGACTACAGGCATGTCTAGAAGACATAAAAACTTGGATGACTCTAAACTTCTTGCTTCTAAATTCTGATAAAACAGAAGTTGTCGTCTTTGGACCAGAAGCTCTGAAAAAGAAACTACTTAGTCAACCCCTTCACCTGGACAGCATTAAACATGACTTATAAAGCTGTTAATAATCATCTCCATCATACATAAGAGACCCGATTGTTCCATATGTTCCTAACAGAGACCTTCGCTCTCAGACTGCAGGTTTACTGGTAGTTCCTAGGATTTCTAAAAGTAGAATGGGTGGCAGATCTTTCAGCTATCAGGCTCCCCTCCTATGGAACCGGCTCCCAGGGTTGGTTCGTGAAGCAGACAATTTGTCTATCTTTAAAACTAGGCTTAAAACTTTCCTCTTTGACAAAGCTTACAGTTAGAGATATGTTAATATGTTAGAGACAGGTTAGACAGGTAGCTAGGAAGAGATGGGTTAATGTAAGCCAGGTAGAAAGTGTTGGTAGCCAGGTGTCCTAGTAGCTAGGAGACAGGTTAATGTTAGTAGCTATGCTGCTTTAGGCTGTTGGAGGACATTATTAGGGTCTGTTCCTACTTTCTCTCCTACTTCTCTCCAACTGTATGATGTGCTGTCAATTCAAGCACTAACCTGTTTTCTATTACAGTAGGTGCTCCGGATTAGCCCTGCTTGACGACCCTGACTAAGATGGCGTTGCAGTGACGGAAAATTCTCCACGTCCTGCAACAAACTTCTGCATCAGTTCTATTGCTCTTTCTGTGTCTCTGTTATGTATTCTCCACCACAGACGGTCGCGGCAGATAGCTTGTGCTGAGCCTGGTTCTGCCGGAGGTTTCTTCCTGTTAAAAGGGAGTTTTTCCTTCCCACTGTCGCTTCATGCTTGCTCAGTGTGAGGGATTGCTGAGAATTACACGACGCAATCTTCTCTGGTTCTCTAATTTCTAAATTAAACATTGTATTGTAATAACTCTTCTTGTAAAGTGCCTTGAGATGACATCTGTTGTGAAACGGCGCTATATAAATAAACTGAATTAAATTGAATTATACCTGAGCCCATGTTGTGATATCGCTGATAGATGTATTATAAATCCTGATGCAGCGCTGCCTGATGATACCAGTGGAGAGTAAGGCAGGTAGAACTATGATGATTATGATAAATCAGTGCATCATATTTACAATAACTGTAGGTCATAATCCTGGAACAATATTTTCCCCCGTGGGATAAATAAAGGATTATTATATTCTATTTTATTAATTTTGCTGAACAGGGGCGTATCCTGGGCTTTTTGAAGAGGGCTTAGTGGGGGCCACTTATTATCATGGGGAGTCCTGGTAGCAGATGGATGCATGGAGAACTGGTTTTAATCACGATGGCAACCAGTTTTAGTTTTTAATATTGCTTATATTTACAGCTCTTGTTTCATTGTTTATATAGCTAATTTATTTGAGAAATAGACCTAAGATCTAAATAAGACGTGTTTAATGTTAGCTGTAAAGAACTAGAGGAAGGATATCTTATTTTTACATTTTTTTCAGTTTTTCAGTCTTGCTGAATTGATTTTTTAAATAATCTGACCATATAGTCACAGCAAATACTGTAGTTGCTCAGATCTGATGAGGAAGATGTTATGTTGGTGTTTTTATTGCTCAGTTTCCACGGCTCTTTTGTGGTCTGGGGTTGGACAAGTGAGAGCAGAAGCCGACCTCCAGCTGCTGCTTTCTGTACAGGAAGCTTGCAGGGGAGGGGGGGTTTCCTGAGTGGTTTTTCAGGGACGTTGCTGTGACATACATGCTTGTTTCTGTGGTCCAGAACTCTGAACCCGGAAATACAGACTGGTAGAAAGCTTTTCTCCTTCATCGTTCAGACGACAGCAGCAGGTAAGACCTGATCCTGGGTTCCTGTTATAATGTGGGCTAGTGAGAGCATGTTTATATTAAATAGAAGAGGCCCCAGAATGGAGCCCTGTGGAACCCCAAAATGTGATTTCTGTTTGTTCTGATGAGAAATTGACTCAAACCAGACCGGTACTGTATCAGAGAGTCTGACCCAGCTCTCCAGTTGTTCCAGTAATATTTTATGATCAAACGCTGCACTGAGGTCCAACAGAACCTGCACTGAGGTTCTACCACAGTTTGTATTTATGCAAATGTCACTGAAAACTTTGACTTGACCAATATGATGTCATGTTCAAAATCTATAAACTATTAAAAACTTTGTTAACAAAGACTAAAGCTTAAGCTGCACCACAGCATGTCCCAAAAACACTTTTTCTAAAGACCGTAATGACAATAATAATAGATCAAAATGTTAATATGACTCCTGTTTGTGTAGTATGCGATGGATCCAAGCTGTCAGAAGGGTACATGTTTAACATTATCATCAAACCTTATTCACATTCTAATCATTTATCTTATTGTTTGTATCTTTTTTTAATAAAACAAGACTAAATGAAACAGGAGTAATGTAAATGTGGAATTTAAAGAGTAGAAGTGAATATTAGGCCAATAGATAATTACTCAAACTTACTACTTAAGGTAACAAAGTGTAATTACTTCCTTTGGTTTAGGTGATGTTGAACACCAGGAGGTGTAGAGAAACAACCAAACAGACGCTGTCGTTGTTTCTAGAGGATTATATGGGCTGCACTTCTAGTAAAAAGCTTTGCAGCCAATCAGAACTCTCTCTCTCTGTCAGCCATTACTCTAAGAGTGGATGTGTGTTTACAAGCTGAAGGAAATAAACGTCTCCATCAGTACGTGTTGGTGTAAAATGATGTAGATGCATAACCTAGTCGTAACTCATTGATGTCCTCCCCTGCTTCCCAGAGCCGAGGATTATGGGTAACGCCATGAAGGTGGGTCAGGAATTGGTGGAGAAGAGGAGCTGTCAGAATGTGAAGCTGGAGCAGGTGGAGCAGCAGCTGTTGCTCCACCTCTCTAAACTGTCAGAGGTGGAGCTTTGGAGGGTCCAATGTTGTCTCAGCCAGAACCTCCTGCCGGAGACTCCTCCCATTCCCAGACACTGTCTCTGTTGTGCCGACGCCCTTGAAACGGCCAGAACCCTGATTCTCTGGTACCATGAGGATGGAGCGCTCAGGGTTCTGGCTGCAACCCTGGATAAGATGAATCAAGAGAGTCCTAGGAGACCCAAACCTGTCCCAACCCAGCTGCCACAGACCGTCCTCCAACTAGAACCCAAGGCCAGTCCACAGTTTGTCAGGACGTTCCGCAGGAAGCTGATCAGAGGGATTCAGAGTCCTGAAGCAGTCCTTGATGCCCTGCAGCCCCACGGCATCCTGACTGAGGCCAACAGAGATGCGGTGAGCATCTACGCCCTCAACAAGCACAAGAACCGGGCCCTGGTGGACCTGATTCTGAGGAAGGGACCTGAAGCCCAGCAGGCCTTCTTCCAGATCATCAGCCAGTCCGATCCAATCATGCTGAAGGAGCTGATCGACGAACTCAGGGAAAAGGTTTCTAGTCTGCCGGTTAAAACTCTGATGTCATCAGCTTGAGCCATGATGTCATCGACTGTCCTCTTTCTGATTCACAGAACTTCCAAGATTCCTCAGACTTGTTGGAAAGTCTGGTCTCAGGAGAGCTGAGATGTTTCCAATGGGTAGTCACAGATCCGCCGTATGACTGTCGGCATTTCCTGGATAATGCAGACGGTCCCAGCAGCCGGAAACTTCTGGAGGAAGACCTGGGATCCAAAGAGGCAGCGAGAGTCATAGAGGAGGTGGTGATGAAGATCGTCCCGGCTCTTGGTACGTCAGCAGAACCTGAGGTCCTCTGACGGTTCCCAGTGAAGCCCTCAGACCATGCTTGTAGTGTGTCCCAGTCAGTGTGCAAACATATCAAACAGAGAATAAACGTCTTTAATAAAGATGTTGCTATTTGTCCATTCCAGGTGCTGACCATTCACCCAGCATCAGAAACTTCACGTACCGTGTTCTGGTGAGACCTTCTTACTGCCTGCTGTTTATTGGTTTAAGTATTTTTTTCACTAATAACGACGTGTTGGCTCTGTTTAGGCTGAGTGTCCAAGTGTTTTCAGAATGAAGGACAACATGTTCAGGTACAACAACCTGAGACAATTAATGATCCTCTGGTTGTTCCACGCTGTCATCGTTCTAAATAGAGGACATTAGAGGATGATTCTATTCTGTTGGACTTGTCAGGCTGAATTGTGGGACCGCCGGTACTTACAGCTGTCCTTACACTGGTCTGGTGCTAGAGGGCGCCGGTGATGTCCTCTATGAGACGGTCCCCTGGGATGTGGACTTTCTGTCCAGTAGAAGTCTGAGACCGGCCGGCCAGCTGTTTCGCTTCACTCTGCTGACCGGAGTCTTCAACAAACTGCATCTGCCACACTGCCGGCTGCTCCCAGGTTAGTAAGAAGGAAACGCTGATCTGGTTACACTTCCTGGGTTCTCCGGATGAAGGAGGGAAGGACCTGAAGCCAGTCAGCATTTCATGATGTCTCCAGTGACCTATAGCAGATATTTTCTCACCTCTTGGAGTAAAACCTGATATTTGCTGAACTAGATCAGTTGACAATAACCCATTGATGGTGTCATTCAGATGAATCCTGTCTATCGTGGCCCTTTTCCACCAGCGTCTCTACATCTAGGCTCAGCTCTACTGGGTTTTGGTGGGTTTCCGTTCAGTACCAGCTCAAGGCAAGGCAATTTTATTAGTATAGCACACTTTCAACACAAACTAATTCAAGGTGCTTTACATGATTCGTTGGTAAAGAAACCAAACATATGTTAAAAGCATAGGAAGTAAAAACAGGAATAGTATTAACAGAACACATGAGAATCAATAAAAGAAAACATTGAGCATTTGATTAAAGGGCCTTTATAAACTATTTTACAGCTTTCAACTTCTGGTATAGACATATATATGATAAAATGTTACAGTTGGTGTTATACAGTATTAATTTGTCCTGAAATGTAACTTGTATCCTGTAGTTAATGTTAGACAATGAAGTGAAATGGCTAATTTCTCTATATACCCGCCTCATGCTCCGTTTCAGAGCCGGGAGCAGATCACATTGAAACAAACAGTGCTAAGCTTCATTACAAACAGTATTCTCACAAAGAATTTAAAAAGCACAGAGTACCACAATGACACTCAGCCGTTTGGTTTATTTTTATTTTCTATAAAAATCTGCGTCAAAAAAATCCTATTTCAGTTGCTAAATCTACCCGGCTTTAGACAGAGCCCAAACCAACATAGCTGCATCCACTAAGCAAATCTTTCCAGCCCAGTATATAAAAAAGCCGTGGGTGATGTTTGCACCCATTTACTGAACATTCTGAGATGCTACAGATCAATGAATTAACCACACAATGCTGTTATAAGATTAATTTCAATTCAATTCAATTCAGTTTATTTATATAGCGCCATTTCACAACAGATTACATAAGCAGCTTGATAAATGGCTAACACACATTAGCATTAGCATGTAGCCACTTACTTCTCTGTCCATCAGGTGTCTTTGTTCTTTGATCCAGCTGCTGTTCTTTAGGAATGTAGAATAAAATCCTGTAATCCATGCAGCCAAACAGGCGTTTTCACAGAGAAAGGAAAAAATCCAACAAAAAAATGTTTTAAGATGCCAAAAACCGAAGCAGCTATGAGCTTTGAGAAAGAGGAAGGTATGTTTGAAAATCTATCACAGGTAAGCTGCTCTGCCTGCAGTTGCGGTGCAGACACCTCAAGCAGTCAACTTTCAACCAGTCACCAGTTGAACACTAGAGTCGTTTTCTAGGAGAGGGAAGGGCAGCTGCTCAGAGGGCAGGATTCAGGAGAATTACTCAGACATGCGTGAATTAAGCCAAAAACCACTCTGGTAGTTTTTTTATGGGGAAATTGCATTACCAGATAGTTGAAAACTTCAAAAACTTGATTTTGCATGACATAGGTCTTTTAAAAACAAAAATTTAGGAAAAGCATTACAAGAAAATGTATGAACATTACTCAAAGGAAGCCGTAAACAGTAGAGTTAAGAGCTGCGTTCTGGATCAGCTGCAGCTGTCTGATTTACTTTTTAGTTAGACCTGTGAGGACGCATTGTTAGGAAACTATTTAACTGCTGAGTCAAAGCTTTTCCAATAATCTTGTTGATGAATGGGGGATTAGAGATTGACCTGTAGTTCTGTATTTATGTGTTTTCCAGGTTCTTCTTCAGTATTGGTTTGATACCTGCTGTTAAAGCCTGGGGGAAGAAACCTGATAGGAGGGATGAGTTAATTATTAGAATCAGATCAGACTTAATGACAGGGAAATTTTTCTTTAGAAAAGCTGTAGGTAAGATATCAAGGCAGAAAGAGGAGGAGCTTAGTTGTTTAATGATGTCATCAAGCTGTGATTGGTTCAGTTTTTTTAAATCAAACATTTTCTCTACATTGTTTTTACATGGGAGTGGGGGGGGGGCACTGGGGGTGGGCCCTGGTTTAGTTTAGTTTAGTTCAGGAGTTGCTGTCATTGGAGGATTACTTAGTCTTTCAACTGTTGTGAATAAAGTCTGATTTTTATTAATGTTTCTGTTATTGATTTTAGAAAAGAATGATTCCCTTGCATCTTTCAGAGTTAAATTATATCTGTTCAGCCTGTTTTTGTAGATCTCATATGGAACCTGGAGTCTAATATTCCTCAATTTTCTCTCAACTCAGCGACACTCCCTTTTTTCACTGCGTACCAGTGGATCACTAGTTCATGGAGACTTCTTTCTACCTGAAATTACTTTAACTTTAGTCGGAGCAATGGTATCAGTGATGTCTGAGGCTTTAGAGAGAAACTTATCTACCAGCTTGTTCACAGACTCACTGTTGGAGGATGAAGGTGATGGGGGTGAGGCAGAGCAGTAAACTTGTTTAAAGGTTTCAGCTGAACTGTCCCTGAAGAAATGTTTTTTTTAGTGGTCTCACTTTGTTTAGATAGTTTATCAGGGATTGTGCTTTCAAAGAAAATGCAAAATTGGTCAGATAATGTATATCAGCTACAGAGATGTTTTTTTTAAAACCTTAGCTAATAATGAAGTTTCTGTCCTTGTTTGTATGTTGGTTGATTGTCTTGTTGGGTTAGACCAAAGTAATGGAGAGTATCACTTAATGTTTTAGCTAATCTATCTTGGGGGTTGTCAGTAAAAATTTTCAAATCTTCCACATTAATTAGTTGGTCATATTCAAAACATATTACACATAGAAGGTCACTGAGATCATTAAAGAAGTTTAAGTTTTGGAGATTTATACACATTTATGCCTAAGACCTTTTTTGGCGCATTAATCTCTGTAGCTAGGTAATAAAAAGAGTCAAATGTGCCCAGAAAAACCTTTTTAAAGTTTATTGGGTTATGAAAGATTGTGCCTAATTCGCCTCCTCGTCTCTGCTTCGTGCTTTTGCTTAAATTGTTGTAGTTTGGAGGAGTAGTTTTAGCATTGTAGATGTTTCAGTATTAACTTCTAACCAAGTTCCAGATAAAAACAGAGCATGTATATTATGTTAAGTAATACAATTATTGATTAGGAAAGACTTTCATGACAAAGATCTGATATTTATTGATGTCAGTTTAAGATATATATTGGTAGTTTTCATATTCTTCAGACAGGTGATATTTTTGAGATTTGATTTTATGAGTGTTTCTATTTATAATCACAGGAATGTTACTTTCCTGGTAACCAGACCAGTCCTGGTGGGTTAGGGGTCTGGAGTTAGGGTCTGGAAAACCTTTCACATCAGATATCAGTCATTACCAGTGGTGGGAAGGGAGAATCACTTCCAACAGACTTCTGATGTAATTTGAGTCTTGGAGTAGGTTGAGTACCTTTTATGATCTGCTTTTTAAGTTCCTGGGAGAAATACAGTGGTGACCCAAGAGAGGCTGAATCTTTTGATGTATTCCTCTATTTGTAGTTGTACTCAGTCTCTTTGTGAGCGGGGAGTTTATGTTGCGCCAATTCACAACAAATGTCATCTCAAGGCACTTTACAACAAAAATCATTTCAATACAATTATACAAACATTCCAATCAGTTAAAAGTTTTCTTTGTAAGGAATCCCAGCAGATTGTGTGCAGTCATCGACGTGAGGTTGTGCCCGGATCATGCAGACTCCAGCCACAGCAAATCCAGCGGACTACAGGGAGCTGGAAATGTCGTCCTTGGGGAAGAGGTCAGATAATCGTTTTGGGAAACCCAGTGCTCTGTTGTTCAGATTGGAGAAGATATTAGCAGCCATCAGTTTAACGCCGGCTCTGTTGAGATAGTGCTGATTTGCTTTGGATAGATGGGTTGGAGAGCTGAAGACTTTGAAATTGTTGATATAGCTGAACAAGTTTTCCGGGCATTTAGTTTTCAACCATTTATGAAGTTGTCTGATTCTGCTCCACTGTTTGTCACCCCCTTCAGGAACAGGACCAGATAACCAAACGTTTGTTTTATTAAGCATATTAAGAACCTGAAGCAGTTGGGACACATCAGCTTTGAGAACATCACTCTTCTTAGAGCTTTTGTCATAGGATCCTGCGTAAATAATACGTTTATTAAATCATGGTTGAAGACCAATGATAAGAGGGATTTTCTCCATGATTTGTCTGACAGTGTTCTTTGGGCAGTGGTAGACATTAGTGTTTTCGCAGCAGAAGTTTTTGATCCCATTTACTGAACCATCATGAATTATCAGGACCTTTCCTGGAGAGGTTCTTACTTTATTGTGTGCCTGATTCTCACTCCTGGATTTTTGCCTCTGAACTTGGGTGTTTCTGGGTGGTGCCTTTTCATTCATTGGGGGGTTTCTTACTCTCCTTTGTTGCTAAATTTCTCTTTCTGGCCTTGACCTGTCACCGGGAGCTGTGTCATCTTTCAGATAGCCGGGGGTTGTAAATCTATTCTTTACAGTGATTCCAGAGGGACAAACGTCACTTGCTTTGCTTTGGAGCCTCTTTTTCTGTTTTTCTTAGCAGCAGGTGTGGATGTATTTTCAGAGCTTTGCTTCAGAGCTGGCCAGTTTTCCTTATAGTTTGAGTCAGGTTTCCTTCACGTTCCACGCCTCAGTAATGGAATAGTGTTGTTTTGGGGCTTCTGACTGAGACTGGACCAAATTAATACGGGTGCCATGTTCTTGTTCCTTCCGTGTCATCGGTAGTGTTGTCCCATCTCCATATCCAGCATTAATCTCAAGGTTTATTTCCAGAAGGCAGAATTTTGCCCCCATAGTCTGGGGCTGTTTTTCCAAGTCATCCTGTCTTTGAAGCAGCTTATCAAATGACTCGACTGAGCAGTACTCCACATTGTTAATCCACACCCCTTCTGAGCCCTGCAGTCTGAGAAGTAGTGCTGCATGATCTGCGACACCAGCACATTATCAGAGACCTGTCAACTGTGACTCCAATGACTGTCGTTATAACATAATAGGGCACTAACGAAGCCGAAACCTAACCTCCACCAATAGGCGGCACGCCAACGACCGTCGTTAAGACATGGAGCACAAAGGTTTCAATGACATAATGATTGTTGTTCAAGAGGTTAAATAGCTGAGTCTCCACACCAGTTAGTTGGACCAGTCCCAGCCTGGTCAGCGGCGAGCATGAACTGATGAAGCCTCTTGGATAAGAGGTGAAACGTCTTCCAAGACAAATTACTAGGTCCAGTTGCGTTTGATTGAAATTTCCTTGAGATAACCGTGACCTGGATGAATGAGAATATTCACAGGCTTATTGTCAAGAAATATTGGTACCAGATATGTGAAGACCTATCAAAGTGTCCGAAATGTAATATCACACCTTCTCCCACAGTTTGCTTTCTGGGAAATTTAGATGAAGTTACCATGGATACAAAGTCTATGCAATTAGTTCACATTGCCTTATGCATCGCTAAGAAAAATATCCTCTTGAACTGGAAAAATAAAAATACTCTGAATATTAATCAATATAGAGATCTTCTGGATTACATTGGTCTAGAAACGGCTTCTGCCTCCACATCTGATCAATCTTTCTGGTCTCCCTTGATCAGCTCCATCACCTAGTGGGGTCGGGCCCTTGATTTTGTTCTGTGGGACACGGTTGCCGATGTGGAGTTTAAGGGTGGTGACTGCTAGGGGTCCTCGGGGTTGGGTCCACTTGCGGTCGGGGCGGTAGGTGCCGTGAATCTTGCCTGGGGTGGGACTTTGGGGGCTTTGTGTGGTGACTCCTGGTGGCTGCATGCGACGCCTTAGGGGGGTCGTGCTGGCGGACACTGGTTACTGGCCTGGTGCTGTGCTGCTCTGAGAGGGGGGGGTGTGGTTTGGGCTGGGCCTGGGGCTCGTGCCCCCCAGCCTGTGGCACTGGCCGGGGCTTGGCCGGTGGGGTGTCCGCTGCCGCCGGTGCCGGCTGGGGGGGGGGGGGGGGGCTGTGGTCGGCCGGTGGTCGGTGGGCGCTGCTGCCTTTTCCATCTCCCTGGGCAGGTTCTTGTCGCTGGCTCCCCGATGGCTCCTTGCCGCGCCTGTGCGTCGGGGTGTCAGCGACAGGTGGGAGGCCCCCGACTTGACGTGCTGGGGCCTCCCACCCCTGGTGGATCGGATGAACGGGGGTGCCTATTGGGGGATCTGGACCCGGGAACTGATAGATCTGGATGTCCAGGTGCTGGCTGGGCGCGGCCTGGGGAGGGCGTACTGTGGCTTTTACTGTGGCTCCCTGACGTGTGGGTGTGTGTGTGTGTGTGTTTGTGGGGGGGGGGGGTTTGTTGGCGGTATTGGTCCGGGGTGGCGGCGGCGTGTGTAGTCCGTCGGTCGGCAGAGGCGGAGGACTGGGATGTTTTCTTGTGTTCTTTGTTTGCCTCCCTGTCTTGTGTCGTCGGTTCGCGCCTCTGCTGGTGCGGTTTCTTTTCTTCACCTTCTTCCTTCTTGTCTCGGTTTCGTGTCCATGACTTCAGGAAATTGAACCCTCAGTAATCACTAATAAAGATTTTTTTCATACATATACATCAAGTGGAGTATTAATACTCTGCTTTGGAAATTAAATCTGTTGGGCTTGTACTTGGTATTCAGACACCAATTCTGAGTGCCAAACTGCTAGACAGGACATGTAAAAAAAAAAAAAAAAAAACATTATCAGAGACATGGATACACGTTCTGCTGCTCCTTCTGTGGCTGAGAACCTGAGATAGAACAGGAGAGTCGCTCTACCCGTGATCCGCCCCCAGTGTTGGGTAGACTTACTTTGGAAAGTAGTTAATTAGTTTACAACGTTACCATCAATTAAAAGTAATCAGTTATTTTACAGTGTTACCTATTCATAACAGTAACGCGTTATGCCACATTCATAACAGTAACGCGTTATGCCACATTCAGACCTAACTTTGCCGGCAGGCAGCAGGGCAGCTAGATTACATACAAAGTCTATGGTACCTATGCAGCATGTGAGCGTCAAGCTGCGCCAAGCTGGCGGACAGCTGATCACGTGCGTCGGCACAACTGGCATCAGCACATCGATGCAGCTGCTGGTCGGGCGGTCCTTCAAGGCGGCCATGCAGCTGCTGCGTGAAGTTGGGAAAATGTAACTTTGGGGCAGCAAACGCAGGGCAGCAACCAATCAGCAACGGGATGCCGGCATTAAGGGGGTGAGAAGACGTAGGACGGGCTCAGCTGCCGGCTGGGGCTACTTGGGGAGAGGGGAGGATGGAGGATGAGCCGTGCGCTGTAGCTACTCAATGAGCAGAGTCTCCGCAGTGATTATAAGGGAGTCGGCTAGATTGAACTGGAAGGCTGGGGAGTCGGAGACTCTGGAAAAAATAAGACATTTTTTGATGGAAGAAATCGGAGTGCCGGGTAAGCAGTTAAATATGTTCTTTTATCTTTCTTGTTATGTAAGCTAACACTAGAACAAACTCGGTTAGGGCAACTACGGTTATTAAATAAACACTATTAGTTTCCCGGTGGAAGAGAAATCCCTGCCCACTTGCTGATGTAAGACTGTAGAGAAGTAAGCTCTATAAACTTTCTATAAACAGTAGCTGTAACTAGTGGAAACCCCTATAACTGAGTGGAGCTGCGTTGAATAGGCACTAGTGGAGAAGGAAAACTGTCACATAAAGTCCGCTGCCATTGTTCTGATGAGGCAGATTGTTTCTGATCAATCATGATCAAAAATGTTTTCCCCTCACTCATTCACTCTGACCTGTTGTTAACCCTCTCATCTCTAAAACGGAGCATCTATATGGTGATCCTACAGCCACCTGTTATCCACACTGGCCAATACTCAGACTGATCCCGCCTTTCCAGGCTAAAGTTGGACCTGATTGGATCTCATCTCTGCTCAGAAGCTTCATACATCAATCCATCCATCCATAACCAATCTTTCTGCTTGTAGATAAAGGTGAACACTGTCTGTTTGTGGCTAATGTCACTGTAGACTATGTGGTCTTCCTTTCACCTGGTCAGGTGACAGACAGTCATGTGACCATCAGCATCAGTGGTTTCTCGTGCTTCGGTCTGGTGACATCATCAAGATCCAGTCAGCCCATCGCTGGTTTAGTGCTGCTCTTTCTTCAGCCTACAGACGTCTCCATCTTTGTGGTACTGTTACCCAGGAATGTGTGTCTGACACAGGTAAGCTGGACCCGCCCTGCTGGGGCAACAGGACATTATAGGTAATAGTAACTTGGGTTTGTTGGGTGAGCCTTTGCTTGATTTGGTCTAGTTATAAATCTGATGGCACAAGGGTAAAAATGGGTAAACATCATAGTAGAGAAAAACAAATATTTTAAAAGTACCAAACATAAATGAAACATTTTTTATTGTGCTATAATGTTCATTCTGTCTTATTTTAAAGGTTGGATATGGAACATGACCACAATAGACATCTAGTGTATCTAGGTCGTAGTTACAATAAAAACATTATTCCAGCTGTTGGGTTGCCAGGGTTGCGGACAGATTTTATCTCTCTTTTTCTTCTCTTCCACTGTGGACAAAGAACCAAACACTACAATGGTTCTCAACTCTGATTTCACTCTCTGAAACATACTGGAAAGAATGAAGGACATGGAATTAAAGATCAAACGCCTTGAAGAAAACAGCAGAAACAATATTAATAATACAGATTCACAGTGCTGGTCTCTCACGGCTCTCTGAGTCTAACAGACGCACAGCAAAGCCAAAACCTAACCCCAAACAAAGATAACCTGAACAACAACAAAAAACAGCAGCAAAAAGCCAGCACTGACAGAAAGCAAAGAGAACAGAACACAGCACGAAAAGGAAAACACTTGCTATTATTCATGACGGATCGATGAATTATATTGAACATCTATGCATCAATACAAGTGTCTTTAATTGCCCACAAATGACAGTCAAACAACTTTCTGAGAGGATTCCATCAATTATTGAGACCAACCCAGAACTACAAAAAATTGTTGTCCATGCAGGAACAGTCGACATCTCCCACAAGAAATCTGAAATTTTAAAGAAGGACTTCTTGGATTTACTCCAGAAGACCAACAAGATAGAACTTCACATATCTGGATCAATTCCAGCAACCCCCTCAGATAAAGAATTTAGCCGGATCAAATGATTTACTAGATTTATTAAAACTGTCTGTGCTGTAAGGTCTATTACATTCCTGAATAATTTTAAGATCTTCTGTGAAAGAAGGCACCTATTCACAAAATATGGACCTCACATCAATAGAAAGGTCAGAAGCTCTCTCTCTGGAATGTGTTATCTAAAGTACACTGTCCTCGGACTGAGATACAGTGAATGCCAACCTGCTGTAACACACAGAGAAGATGACATCCTTGCACCCGTCAGTGATAAGCCTTCCACAGTCATGCCAGCTAACTGTGCAACAACGAAAGAAACACAGAGTTCCAGCATCTGTATGTGGTGAACATGCAGATTCTACTGTGTAGAGGATGCTCCCTGAGATGGCAGATCCAATCAACACATTGGCTGGCAGGGGGACCAGCAGCAGATCCAACTCATCGTCAACTCCTGACTCTGTGACAGGCTCACCATTCCGGGAATTTTCTGAAAACCTTCAGACTCAAGAAAAAAAAGGAATCCTGCTTTTAACTCCACGCCCAAACAGAAACTATAAACATTGCTCTCCAATTCAACTCACCATATCCGACATCTGATACCGACCGAACGGTGTCAGACAAACTTCCTGCTAGAAGGTAGTGTTCGGTCATTCGTACTCTCATTCTCACCTTGAAAGTAAAATCCCGGTTATTATAAAAAAGAGGTGTTCACACACTAAAACTACAAATAACCGAGCAGTATCGAATTTAAATATAATACTTTGCAAACAGAATCTCTCGATCTTGGAAAGAAATATTAACGCAGCTATACAAACGCAGAACGCAGAACCAAACTAAGTCCTATTTGTAAACATGTACAGACCACCAAAACTAAAACTTAACAAAAACTTTTATAATGACTTCAATGATCTTTGCTCTGTAATATGTCTAGACTATGACCACATAGCAATTGTGGGGGACTTCAAAATTCATACTGACAAACCCCAAGAAAGCGGAACAAAAGCACTAAATGAGCCAATGCACAACCGAGGACACACTCTGGACCTACTTATTAGCAAAGACTTAAATATCTCTAGCATTGCCGTAACTGATATTGCATTATCTGACCATTTCTGCATCTCATTTGAAAGCACCATCCAAGCCAACATACCTAATCAGCGTAAATCTACTATTAAAAAACGCTTCCTTAAAGAAAGTTCAGCTGAAAACTTTAAACTGATGTACATTCCAACCTTACCTAAATCACCAACATCCACCAACACACACTCAGTAAATAAACTGACAGATGATTTTCTGTCCCAAATCTCAGACATTATGGATAAGATTGCACCTCAAAAGGTTTAAACCATCTCCAGTAAAAATAAATCTTTGTGGAGAAACAATCCACTGGTAAGTAATGAAAAAAGGGAGTGCCAGCGCGCTGAGAGAAAATGGCAGAAAACTCGACTCCAGGTTCATTACGAGATATATAAAGAAAGATTGAACAAGTATCAAGTAACCTCAAGGGGTGCAAGGGAATCATTCTTTTCTGGGATTATTCACAGAAACAACAATAATGCTAGAACATTATTTGCTACAGTGGAGAGACTAACTACTCCTCCAGTACTACAGTACCACCTGAACTAAACTCCACCAGGCCCGGTAATGAATTTGCCAACTTCTTTGCTGAAAAGATCGTGAACATCAGAAGATCAATCAGTAAATCAGTTCCAACCCCAATATCAACTATGAGCCCAATTAACACCAAAGCAGAGAAAATGACTCATTTCCAAACAGTAAATCAAACAAGCTTTGATGAAATTATTGACAAACTAATCTCTGCCTCCTGCTGCTTAGATATCTTACCAACACATTTTATTTAAAAAAGGTCCTCCCAGCCATCAGAGAAGATCTGATCAAAATAATTAACTTATCCCTCCTATCAGGTGTTTTCCTTAAAAACAGCAGTTATCAAACCAATACTAAAGAAGAAGAACCTAGACAGCATGTTGATGCAAAACTACAGACCAAAATCTAATCTCCCATTTATCTGTAAAATTATTGAAAAAGCTGTGTCCCAATAATTAAACAGTTTCCTAGCAATGAACAATCGCTTTGATATTTATCAGTCTGGTTTTCGTAGGTACCACAGCACAGAGACAGCCCTCATCAAAGTTTTCAATGATATCCATACAAATACTGACCGTGGTAAAACCACAGTACTGGTTCTATTAGACCTCAGTGCTGCCTTTGACACCGTTGATCATGATAAGTTACTGGAACGTCTAGAGAACTGGGTCGGACTCTGGTACAGAACTCGACTGGTTCAAATCCTACCTTAAGAACAGGAACTTCTTTGTGTCGATTAGCCAGTTCTCATCACAAAACACAGAAAACACATGTGGGGGCCCCCAGGGCTCCATCCTAGGGCCCCTCCTATTTAGCATCTACATGCTCCCACTAAGACAGATTATAACCACCAACAATGTTAACTACCACAACTATGCTGATGACACTCAGCTTTATATCTCGATGTCATCAGGTGATGATGAACCCGTCCAAATCCTCAATAAATGCATTGAGCAAATTAACAGCTGGATGTCCCATAATTTCCTCCAACTGAACAAAAACAAAACCGAAGTGCTTATCTTTGGATCCAAAAATCTGAGCGTCTCACCTGTTGTTCACCTGAACGTCTCACCTGTTGTTCACCTGAACGTCTCACTTGTTGTTCACCTGAACGTCTCACCTGTTGTTCACCTGAACGTCTCACCTGTTGTTCACCTGAGCGTCTCACCTGTTGTTCACCTGAACGTCTCACTTGATGTTCACCTGAACGTCTCACTTGATGTTCACCTGAACGTCTCACTTGATGTTCACCTGAACGTCTCACTTGTTGTTCACCTGAACGTCTCACCTGTTGTTCACCTGAACGTCTCACCTGTTGTTCACCTGAGCGTCTAACCTGTTGTTCACATGAACGTCTCACTTGTTGTTCACCTGAACGTCTCACCTGTTGTTCATCTGAGCGTCTCACCTGTTGTTCACCTGAACGTCTCACTTGTTGTTCATCTGAACGTCTCACCTGTTGTTCACCTGAACGTCTCACATGTTGTTCACCTGAACGTCTCACCTGTTGTTCATCTGAGCGTCTCACCTGTTGTTCACCTGAACGTCTCACTTGTTGTTCACCTGAACGTCTCACATGTTGTTCATCTGAACGTCTCACCTGTTGTTCACCTGAACGTCTCACCTGTTGTTCATCTGAGCGTCTCACCTGTTGTTCACCTGAACGTCTCACATGTTGTTCATCTGAACGTCTCACCTGTTGTTCACCTGAACGTCTCACATGTTGTTCACCTGAACGTCTCACCTGTTGTTCACCTGAACGTCTCACCTGTTCACCTGAATGTCTCACCTGTTGTTCACCTGAGCGTCTCACCTGTTCACCTGAACGTCTCGCCTGTTGTTCACCTGAACGTCTCACTTGTTGTTCACCTGAACGTCTCACCTGTTGTTCATCTGAGCGTCTCACCTGTTGTTCACCTGAACGTCTCACTTGTTGTTCACCTGAACGTCTCACCTGTTGTTCACCTGAACGTCTCACATGTTGTTCACCTGAACGTCTCACCTGTTGTTCACCTGAGCGTCTCACCTGTTGTTCACCTGAACGTCTCACTTGTTGTTCACCTGAACGTCTCACATGTTGTTCACCTGAACGTCTCACCTGTTGTTCACCTGAACGTCTCACCTGTTGTTCACCTGAACGTCTCACCTGTTGTTCACCTGAACGTCTCACATGTTGTTCACCTGAACGTCTCACTGTTATTCACCTGAACGTCTCACTGTTGTTCCTGAACGTCTCACATGTTATTCACCTGAACGTCTCACCTGTTGTTCACCTGAACGTCTCACCTGTTATTCACCTGAACGTCTCACCTGTTGTTCACCTGAACGTCTCACCTGTTGTTCACCTGACCGTCTCACCTGTTATTCACCTGAACGTCTCACCTGTTGTTCACCTGAACGTCTCACATGTTATTCACCTGAACGTCTCACCTGTTGTTCACCTGAACGTGTCACCTGTTGTTCACCTGAACGTCTCACCTGTTCACCTGAACGTCTCACATGTTATTCACCTGAACGTCTCACATGTTGTTCACCTGAGCGTCTCACCTGTTCACCTGAACGTCTCACCTGTTGTTCACCTGAACGTCTCACATGTTATTCACCTGAACGTCTCACCTGTTGTTCACCTGAACGTCTCACCTGTTATTCACCTGAACGTCTCACCTGTTGTTCACCTGAACGTGTCACCTGTTGTTCACCTGAACGTCTCACCTGTTGTTCACCTGAACGTCTCACCTGTTGTTCACCTGAACGTCTCACCTGTTGTTCACCTGAACGTCTCACCTGTTGTTCACCTGAACGTCTCACATGTTATTCACCTGAACGTCTCACCTGTTTCACCTGAACGTCTCACCTGTTGTTCACCTGAACGTCTCACCTGTTGTTCACCTGAACGTCTCACATGTTGTTCACCTGAACGTCTCACCTGTTGTTCACCTGAACGTCTCACATGTTGTTCACCTGAACGTCTCACCTGTTGTTCACCTGAACGTCTCACCTGTTCACCTGAATGTCTCACCTGTTGTTCACCTGAACGTCTCACCTGTTCACCTGAACGTCTCACCTGTTGTTCACCTGAACGTCTCACATGTTGTTCACCTGAACGTCTCACATGTTGTTCACCTGAGCGTCTCACCTGTTCACCTGAACGTCTCGCCTGTTGTTCACCTGAACGTCTCACTTGTTGTTCACCTGAACGTCTCACCTGTTGTTCACCTGAACGTCTCACCTGTTATTCACCTGAACGTCTCCCTGTTGTTCACCTGACGTCTCACCTGTTTTCACCGAAGTTCACCTGTTGTTCACCTGAAGTCTCACCTGTTATTACCTGAACGTCTCACCTGTTGTTCACCTGAACGTCTCACCTGTTGTTCACCTGAACGTCTCACCTGTTCACCTGAACGTCTCACATGTTATTCACCTGAACGTCTCACATGTTGTTCACCTGAACGTCTCACCTGTTGTTCACCTGAACGTCTCACCTGTTGTTCACCTGAACGTCTCACATGTTATTCACCTGAACGTCTCACATGTTGTTCACCTGAACGTCTCACCTGTTGTTCACCTGAACGTCTCACCTGTTGTTCACCTGAACGTCTCACCTGTTGTTCACCTGAACGTCTCACCTGTTATTCACCTGAACGTCTCACCTGTTGTTCACCTGAACGTCTCACCTGTTATTCACCTGAACGTCTCACCTGTTGTTCACCTGAACGTCTCACATGTTATTCACCTGAACGTCTCACCTGTTGTTCACCTGAGCGTCTCACCTGTTCACCTGAACGTCTCGCCTGTTGTTCACCTGAACGTCTCACTTGTTGTTCACCTGAACGTCTCACCTGTTGTTCACCTGACCGTCTCACCTGTTATCCACCTGAACGTCTCACCTGTTGTTCACCTGAACGTCTCACATGTTATTCACCTGAACGTCTCACCTGTTGTTCACCTGAACGTGTCACCTGTTG